>VXBW01001966.1:3541-14057 GCA_013400375.1 Thinocorus orbignyianus
ATTTATAAATACCGAAATTTTCCCTTTGTAAGACTTTTCTCAGGGACAGGTTTATTTAAAGCTAACTCGTCCTCACCGTCAAGTCTCCCATATGCATCAGGGATTAAATGACATCTTCATGCCACTTTGCTTTCTGCAGTACCTTTCTTTGGTGGCAGAGGCTCTCCCTGCTCCCCAGGGCACTGAGTCTTGGTGTGTTTGGCAGAGGCAGGTCTTCCACCTCTGTGCTGCACCCTGCTATTTCCCTCCTCCCTCCCCATTCTCTCTGCCATAGGATAGCTGAAACTTTTGCAAATCACCTGTTTGGGAATTTCCCTCCAGGGCTGCTTTCTTCTGTCTGTCAGCTCTTCTCCTGGTTCAGCCTTGTGATAATGCATTTTTTTCTGAACTTCTCAGGGAAAATCAACTGACGTGTTGTCCACTACCTCTGTAGGCACTTCCCCATTGCATGGCACCTGACACCAACCTTCAGCCTGCTTAGCCTTCACTTTCTGCCCTCGCAGGCCCTGTTCCTCCATCCTGTGCACCTCACATCACCTCCCCTCACTGAACTCCAGTCCTGAACTTGTTGAAGGCTGGAGGCAGCCAGCTGCCTGCCAGAGCTGGCATACACCTTTTGGAGAATCCAGATAGCCCCTGTACAGACACGCTGTTGCCTCCCCCTCCACAGGCTCTCCTTCCAGTCAGTCCAGCCTAGGAAATGCTGAGATGTTCCCAGGGCAGGAGACTTCCTTGCAGCTGCTGGTACTGAGGCTGGTGATGGGGAGGCTGATGCAGGCTGGAGCACTCCTGGGTTGGAGAGAGGATAGTCCCATAGGAGGGAATCAACTTACTGGCCTTCACAACTGGAGGGTCTTAAATTTCTGAGATGTTACGACACCTTTGAGCTTGGACATTTAATTTCCATTCTTTGCTTGAGCTCAGCCTGCAGGTATTTTCTGTTTTCTCAGGGAGATTATCCTAACAATTCTCGTTAAAATGTTCTGTTCTGCTCTATTTTTCCTGACCTTGAATGACAAACCTAGGCAAAATGGATTTCCTTTGTCTTGCTAGTAGTAACAGCACATTGTACGTATTATTTACACCACTTTTACGCCACTACAAGACCATTGATTTTGATGTGTTATTGCTGTTTTAAACCAATTTAAGATGGAGAAGAACTGCTGCTTTCTTTTCCCCCACCAAATCTCCAGATAATTACCAGTACTCATACAGTATCCCGTTGTACTGATGTAACTTATTGGTATAATAATCAATTGTAAAGAATATTTGAAAAAACAGTGTAGCTCTGTTCGTTCACATCGCTTGCGAAGATAAATCATCGTGTTCTTGCACAGCCATTAAAAATGTACCCTTCAGTCAAATTAAAGGCAGCTGTGAATAAGCCACGTATTAAATCTAGTCTCTTTTGATCACTCTGATATCCAGCTTGCTTTAGCCATCCACCTCCTGCTTTCCCGAGACCAGAGTTTTCCTTGGGAGCTGGCAAAGAAGGCATGCCAGAGCTCTCCGGAAACTTGGAGCTGTTTAAGGAACTGGCTCTTCCATAACAATGTAGCACCCTAGATGCATGTAAATTTTGAAAGATAATTTCCTGCCTTTATATTTTCTGTATCCACTCTTTCTCCTTTCTATCTCATGTCTTGTTATACACGCCTGCCTTACGGATTGTTCAGGGAACAATATGTCACTGTGCATGTTGTGTTATATGTAATGAATATTGCACATGTTCACCACTTGTCCGGTTTGTGTCAAGGTTCAAGTATTACCCATCTCTGTTTTTAAGACTTATCTGTGCATTTCAGGAGGATAGTTTCTTAAGGTAGTTTATAACTTATTCACTAGCTTTGCTTTTTAGTTCACTGTACTGAAGTGATTTAGGGATTGCCATGGAAAGCATACTTTGTAAATGCTAGCTGCATTATGTAGTGCATTCTATGCACAGATGAACCGGGCAGGTAGTGTTCATACAGTAGTAGTGTACTGCTCCATAGAGTTAAATGTTCTTTCCCGCACTAGTCCCTCAGTCAATATTTAAGGAACCATTAATTCCAGCATTGGAAATGAAAGCCAGCTGGCATAGCAAACTTGACCCAGGGTTGTACCAGGTTAGGCAATGTTTGTCCTACATAACAGAACAAAGTAATCTGCATCCCAGAACATGTTTGTACAAAACAATACAGAAGAAAAAGAAGCACGTCAGCCAAGCCTGGAGTTGTTCTGCATACATGTGGACAGCTAGTCTTGGTGCAAACTTCACTGCAAAGAACTGAGCTGACAGTTCTGCTTTCTCCTAGTAATGGTCAGAGGCCACCATAGCAAAAAAGACAGCTGTATCACTTTCAGTCAAAGAACTAGCTTTTGTAAATCTTAGCTCCTACCAGCTCCAGCATATGAGGGAGGGGAAAGTCTTTGGTTTGTGCACTTCACAATGTACTGCATTTGAAATAATTCAGTAAAAAGAAGAGAAATAAAGACTATGTGATTTTAAAAAGAACTTGAGGAGATAGCTATACTGTTGGGTAAACCCACAGAAATTGAAGGAAATGAGTATTTAACTTCCTGAATGCACCAAAATACCACTGACTTTAGCTAACAGCTACATTAAAAGCCAATTCTATACATTAAGCAAGACAGTTATAATACATTTAAGAGCTTTATGTTCAGTTTAGAACAACTAATGTCTTTTCTCATTTTTCATACTAATTTGTGCACAGTAATAGGAGTTTCTCTATTCCAGTGTTCTCTATTTGCTGCACATCAATATAGGACAAATGCATGCAGAAGTTGTGCTCGTACATATTTTGTAGGCATTTTGTACGTATTTTGTCCTGTAGATAGGACCAAAACCACTGCATACAAAATTTTAATCCCTGTAGTGTTTTTTAGATATTTTATTTCTACATACAGTAATTCAGGCTTTCTGAACACTGATAGTTCTCCTATATTCATAATGTGAAACTTTACACCTTGTGTTTAGTAGCTTTCATGATATTATCGTCCCGTAAGACCCTAGTGTTCTCATTCATTTGACAGATACATACCTCCTTAAAATGGACTATTCCATTGAAGGAGGCTGAAGCAACAAGTGATCGCCTTTTATGTAATAACAAGTGAAAACTCTGCAAACCACCATTTTTGCTCGATTGCTTCTTGATCACAATGGAAAGGTCAGAGCACTGACTGACTGTGGCATAGTAGAGATTGGTTGAAAGTAGCAAGTTTCAGGATGCAAGAGCGCGAGGGGTGGAAACCAGACAAATGGTAAAAATACCAGCTGATGGTGAGTGTGAGCAGAGAGATGTGTCAGCTCCAGTGTGCTTTGAGCTTTTCTGGTGATGAACGTGGAAACCGTGAGCAAGGAAATACTTTGCTATTTGTTTCTGCACTTTCAATTCTCAAAGGATCGAACCAAATAATTGCCTGGGCTGTGAATGCTGTTTTCTGTTGCAAATCACTGCCACCTGGTTGATCACTCAGGCCAACATATATACAACACAATTCAGAAGAAGTGGTCGTCCAAGTAATTCTTTAAGCCATCTGAAGATCTTCTGCACATGTAATAGATGCATATAAAAACCCTGCTGAAGCCAGGGTTCTGCAGAACAATGGGCTTCTGTTCTGGCTTTTTTTTTGAGATAATGAGTGCGACTACAATCTAGTACCAATCTGTATGTGAGGCTGTCCATGCTCCTTTCATGAGACTGTTCCTCATGGTTTTGCCAAGCCTTGGCTTGAAATTTTAGGGTTTGCGAAACTCCTGGTTGAAAGGAGTGACTTTTCCAAAGCAGATGCCTTACTGAGTTTGGATTCCTTTTCAGATATTTTCCAACTGAAAATGTTGTTGCTACTCCCAAGAATAAGATGAGGAAGTTGGTTTTTTCCATACAGAGTCAAAATCTTACCAGTGTAGACAGGACCATGCTTGGAGGAGAGATTTGTTAGATGAAAGTGAGGGCCCCCTTGATGTCAGGGATGAATCTCATGACATCTCCTTTAATTTTTTCCCAGGCTTAGCCACATGGTGAAGACTGGTTTGGCTGATGAATTTTTGAAAGAATTGCTCTGGCCAGGGTCTGTCCTGAAGTTTCAAGGTGCTATTCCTCATATGGGTGTAAGGCATAGCCAGAGCACTTGTCTCTGCATGCTCTAAATGCTCCCACTGTTGGTTCTGCCTTTGAGGAAGAGGAAGAAGTTTCCTGATGGGGTGTGAGTACTGGGAAAGGAGGAAGGCAAGAGATAGTAGAAGTGGGAGTGCCTTGTGGGATGTGTAGGTCATAAGAGAACGGAAGTAGTAGTCAGTGGATGATGAGCTGAGATTTGGCACATGCCCACACAGTGTCAGATGCACACTCCCATCTGGGGCCTGAAATTCGAGAGATGAGTCTTGATAAGACAACTAGAAAATTTCACATCAATTGCATTTTGCCCAAGATCTGGTTTTCGACAGTGATGTATCTGAAGCATATCAACCTTCAAAGGAAAATTCTTGATGTCGCTAAAAACAATTAATCTGGCAAGTGAAATGTTGTTCCAGCAAAGTCTGGAAGTTCAGTTAGGAAACATTATGAAACAGTAGCGAGTAGCTGGACAGGGCCTTGAATGTGCGTGTGTGCCTTACCTTAACAACAGCATTACATAGCTCTGTGGTACTTTTCCTTTTTTTGAATATTGTGCAAAACCACAGTTTCCTAAGGTTTTAAAGATAATATGCTTTTTTTTTGTCCCTTCAACAGTAAACTCAGCAGCTGCACATGAAAGGCTGGGTCACAAGGCTGAGCTGCAGCTGGGGCTCCCAACAGGTCCAGCTTTCCCTATTCATCTCCCAATGCCTTAGTGCTCTGGCACCCTGCCAGTGGTGCTTGAGAGTGACAACGTTCTTCCTATATCCCAGCAACTTCATATGGGCGTTGGTATCAGCCCAAGTAGTGGCCAAAATTTTCTGCAAGCTTTCCTAAGACTCCCATTGCAGTAGGATTGTTTAGGAAAAAAGCCATCAATGTACACGGATTGGTGTCTGAAATTGAGCTGTATTTTCTCTGAACCCTCTATGGCGATGAGATTACCTGTGGATCCTCTCTGCCAGCATCTGGCAGGCTCCACAAGCACTCCACTGCTGCTTCTTCCTGAATGTGCACGTTTGGGAGAAGAGGAGGGTGTGAGCAACTAGGTGAGTTGAATATGATAGTCCAGAGCCCTTGGCTACACTCAGGGAGCACGTCAAGTTAAAAGAAGATAGGAGAGTGTTTGAAAATAAACAGGACATAAGCCAGCAATCAATAACTGCCTGAAATATAAACCAACTGTTAGCTCAGTCAGAATCAAAGTTCTTGTCTAATCTAACCCATGTAACTGGTCTTGAAATACGTAAAAGGCTGCTGTGAAAAACAAGGGAACAGTCTGTCTTCCCTGTCCAGGACACTGCAGTGCTGGAATAACTCATTTATGGAAGCTGTGGTGTGCTCTTCACTGGAAGTTTTACAGAACAAGTTGGACAAAGAGCAATGAGGAACAGTCTACGTATAATTGGGACAGCCTTGGTACACAGAGAGGGGAAGAATAGCACCATGACCTCATGAGCGTGTTCCCACTGCTGTTTTTCTCTGATACTGTGATATTACCACTGTGCTTCTGTTCTTGTTTATCCTTTTCTTGCTACACTCCCATAAGTCCCTTGCCTTCGTGCACGGTTTGTGCAGCAAGGATGCTTATGCTGACTGGGATCTTTGCATCTCACTGAAATAATGGGAGTAAAATTTCGGCAGGTGTCTTCTGAACACAAAAACCCTCTTGAAATGTATACTGCATGTATTGCATGGCTTGTTCCTAGTTAGAGTAATTCTGCCTCAACTCAGCCTGCAGGGAAAGGTTGTGGTACATGCTGTTTGGTCATTCTCAGCCTCTCCTAGTCTTGTCCACTGGATCTGGCTGTTTGAAGGAAAGCCAATTCAGGTCCTGTGCCACTCACACAGTATAGAGATGCATGTGCGTGTGTGGTTGAAGTTTCCATCAGTGCACAGTGAAATGCTGGAGATCATAAAACAGCTGCCATGCCTACCTGACACAGAAACTACCCTTTTCCCCCGGCATGTAGACCCTTCAATTCTCGTTTGCAATGTGCTGTCAGCAGTATAGGACACGTGGCAGTGAATGGGCCCACAAAGTTCTGCAGGCTCACTGAGCAACTCCCTAATTAGAATCACTGAGACTATTCAAATGCTTATAGTTAGGCATATGCCTAAGTGTTTTGCTGGAGGTAGGCATGGGTAAAAATAATTTCCCAGTATTTTGAACTTGGTAACAAATTGCACAAGCGTCAGTTTTCTTAATAAAACTTAAGAGTGGATCAAAGCAGCTTCAGTAGCACGTACCATAACAGTACATATGTTGCAATTGTGCTATTGTAACAGGTGTTCTAGTTTATTAAGACCAAGGGATCAATAATTAAATTTGCAGAAAAACCAGCTTCTTAGTGGTTAGGGGTTGCTTTCATGTGTCAAGTATTACTGCTTTGGCCAAAACTGGTTCTCTGAAACAGTATCTTCTGAATCATACAGTGACAGCCTTCTTTCTCTGCCGTCTCAGACCAAAAGATAACATAAATCTCACCTCAACATCTCTTGCTCCCAAAGAACAGTGAGCCACTAAGCCCTATAGAATCAAGTATTTTCCTATTAGCTCTTCCAGTGCAAATTATTCAGTCAACACATATACAAAAAGTCAGTAATTGTCCAGGATGTTCTCTATTCCATTTTTTAACTCCTCTATGATTTAAAGCACATGACATACACAATACATGTACAACTTCTTTGAAAGTGATTATAGACCTTGCTGAGAATAGGCTAGTATTGTAATTTGTACCACAGCACTAATGTGAAGTCCAGAACAGGTTAGTTATAATGGTTCAAAGTCCTTCAGGTAGAGTGAAAGAATTGTTTGGACTGTGTTTATGTAAGTATGTGCCTATATTTAAAGACAAACATGCTGTGGATTACCTGTATTTTGGCAACTTAAAATAAATGAATATTTTCCTGAAATTTTATAGCAACCGTAAGAGAAACACTCGGTAAGAGTCATCCAGGAATTGCATTTAGAAAAAAAAAATAGCATACAATACACAGCAGAGGAAAAATTCAACTTCTGGGTAAATAAATCTGTAGTTGTGTTTGGTTGTAGGTGGTCTGTTCCCAGTGCTTGTCTCAAATGGCAATTGCACCCTGCTGCCAGGTGGCTCCACCAAGGATGCAGAGAGGCAGCAAGCCCCATTCCCTGCTGCCCTTGTACTCCTGAACAGCCAGAGATCACCGGTCTTGGCCCGGCTTGGGTTGCCCAGCCTGGGCTTGCTCTACTGCTGCAGAGACCCAGCAGCCTCTCTGGGCGAATATGCTGCAGAACATGAACTTTACCATAAGCCCAAGGGCTACCAAAGGAGCGAAGAAGACTTCCCCTTGCCTGGACTATCCTCACTCCTTGTGGAGACTACTCAACTATCAGTCAGGTGCAGTGCCTGTTAACATCACATTAGCAACGGGAAGACTTTGTTTGACTTTGGTTGTAGGGTTGATCTGGAAAACAGCTTGAGTTGAATGAAATGAAAAAATAAGGAAAGGGTGGAATTAGAGAAAAACGAATTAATTTTAACGTTTTCTCCAATAAAAGCTAATAAATGGCCATAAAAGCCCCTAAAGCCTAGCAAATGTCAGTTTTGTACTTTAAAGTAAGGCACTGTTGCCCTGCTACTGAGGTTAGCAGTGTGAAGAGACAACTGAAATGTAACTCATGCCTAGTACAGTAGAGTTCAGATTCTAAAAAGTTTATATTTTTGCCTGAAAATTTCCTTCACAAGGATTTAAAGGATACCTTTCTGAATATTAGACACAAAGCTGTAGATTTGTCTTAAGAAAAAAAGCTCATAGAAAAGCAAAATTCTGACTGACATGTCTTCCTCTGATTCCCTTGTGAAGTTCAGCTATGTCATGCTGTTTGACTGCAGTTACAAAGAGTTGTCTCAGCAGTAAAACGATGTAACACCTTTGCTTGTTTCAGTCTCCGTGACATTTTGCACTCAATAGCACAGTCACCTTCTTGATGTGTCATTGAATTAATTGAGTGTGTGGTCAGAAACTTGCTTTTTGATTACCAAAAAGGAATAAACCTATCTTATTTGAAAAGGAGAATTTTTTCCCCATAAGTAATGTGCTACAGACATTTCTATGCAATTTATTAATTTCACCTTCAGGAAGATGAACTACCTGCAGTTGGGATGCATTTCAATAAATGTTAGATTATGAGAGATATCTTTACATAAGCAGTTTAGAGATTGAATGCCAATTCTACAATAAAAATTGTTTTGACATTTAAATTTTCAGCACAAGGCTCAGGTGTACTTGCAAACTGGAGCCTTCTAAATACATTTGCATTCTTGACAGTTAATTTCTAAGTTCAGGGTCATTCTCTTCCATTTCAGTGTCTTATGTCAAACATGTAAACTAAACACGGGTACACTGCCCTGAACTCTTTTGCTTTTAGTTAGATGAGTGCGATCTTGCCAGAAGCTGTAATGGAAGAAAAAGTACCCTAAACTTGGAAGACACCAAGCCAAAGCAAATACCAACACAGACTGATAGAGGAGATCTTGGGCAGTTTAAGTGGCCTATGGAGGTCCTTCAGTACCAGACAATTTTCACCTCCTCCAAACATACAATAAAAGGAAAAAAAAGAAGGTGCTTCAGCTATCCTACTGAATGTTTCCTACCTTAACTATTCCCCACTTGGTACCTCTTCCCCCTCCCAGGGCGGTGTAGCTTTGCACCTGCTGTTGAGGCCAGCTGAACTTGAGAAAAGGATTGCATGGGTGCTCCATGCTGGAGCCACCTGAGGAGTCACAACTTCATGTAATTCACCCTTTTATTTCTTAACAACTGATGACCAGCCTTGTGTTCTTCCAATAAAGGATATTTCATATCCTTTTAATATGGCTGAGAGATTAGTTTAGTATGCTGGAGCCAGGTTGAAGAACATCAAGGTCTTTGTAGCAACTGTTTCAGCTATAAACAGGTTCTAGAGTTTCTATCCCCTGGCTATCCTGCTTCATCAGGCAAGACTGCTCCTGATATGGCTACTAACCACTGGCTCTATGATGAGGATAGCCTCCTCACATGCAGCACTCCCTCCCTGCTTCCTGCTCTCCTGGCTCAGTGGCTGAGTAATAATTAGCCCAAAAGGCCTTTTCTCTTCTCTATGTTTCTCATGGCCTCTTTAAAAATTTCGACTGTTGTTATTTGTCCATTGACTGTGTTTCTCTTATACAATTTTGAAGTGCTACGTGGAGAAGACTCCTTACTTAACCTGCATGAGAAGGAAGTCTTGAACAGCCACAGAGATGTCATGCAGCACTCTTTAGAATGGGATTTTCTGTTCTGACTTGTGACTGGGAAGTGAAAAGCCTACTGTGGCAAAGAGCCAACAGCTGTCTTCATAGGGTGGCAGGCCCAAGTGGCATGCTGTGGCAGGAGAATCAGTCCTAGTGGAGACACGGTGGTCTAAATTCCTGTTGGAAAATCCTGCACAACAGCATCCTTTTCTTTGGGAATATGGTGAAGCAACACTAACCTTACTCAAAGGCAAATTATCAGCTCTAAGCCAAAAGACAAATTGAGAAGCTAGGGAGGGGCATGTAGGATGACTTATTGTGAGAGGGTGTAACCTTTATCTAGATGACTGGGTTCCTGAAGTGCTGGAAGACCTAGGATGAGACTAAACTGGATATCTGTGGAGCAGCAGACATAAAGCTGATGATATGCTGATGACATCTTCCAGTTCAGAGATGCCCAGCTGGTGTGTGTCATTCTTGTTCTGCTATGTCAGAGCTGGTGTGCCTTTTTCTCCTGCCCTTGTGCTGACTCCCCTCCAAAAGTATCTTTGTTTCTCCACACACTTCTTCCTGTAGAAATGACTTATGTTCTTTTCTTCTGTTTTAGACAAGGCAAGCTCAAGCAGCAGAGAGCTGCAGCCTTGCCTAACTGCCTGTGAAAAGTTGTTGTTATTTATGTCAGGGGCATAGAGGAAATTTCTGAACACCTCTATGAACTTTATCCACTAATTTATGGATTTTGTGACCATCTGTTTGTCAGGAATGGTGAGACTGTGTTCTTAGAACCAGCAGCCAAAGTGGTGCTTCATCTTGTGTTTCTGCTGGAAGCCATATCAGCTTTAACCAGGGTTCGCAGACATCAGCACTCCTGGCAGATGAGGAGCATCTGCAGTGCAGAAATTCTTACTCTGCAGTACAGCTGTGTCATCATGGAACTGGAATGTATGGTATATGCTTTCCATGGGCATAGCTCTGAGCACAGAAGTGTGTATACCATCAACAGCACCTGCCCCTGTATGGAGCAGTTCAGCTGTTGTGATAGTTGATGAGATAAATTTAAGGTTTGCACATGTTTGATTCTATTAAATACCTACCAAGGGGAGTCTACAGGGGGAATCCTCACCCCCCCCCCCCCCCCCCCCC
>VXBW01001969.1:14609-26982 GCA_013400375.1 Thinocorus orbignyianus
CATCTTCATGGCCCTCAACTGGACCCGTTCCAGCAGGTCCACGTCCTTCCTGTGCTGAGGACTCCAGAGCTGGACACAGTACCCCAAGCATTGCCTCATGAGAGCAGAGTAAAGGGGTAGTTTTCTCAGTGCAAGAAATGAAGAATCATCAGACTGATGCACCAAAAGAATCAAATTTCACCTCAAAGAAAATCCCCTTGAAGGAGAAGAAACTGGAATATGTATCAGTAGAAGAAAGAAAATGTGGTGGGGAAGCGGTGTGAAAGGAAAGCAGAAGAAGAGAGAAAGGGAAGTGAGTTTAGCATATTCAGAGGTGATGGAGGACCAACCACAACTTTTAAGTTCTCAAGTTGATGAGGCAAAGGCAGAGTAATGTAAATGCTGCTGTTAAAGTCAAAGGCAGTGGAGAGGAGGATGCAATGTAGTCACCTCACACTGCATCCCTCACCATCTGCTGCACCTCGACATATAATATATCACAGAACGAAGTGTAAAGTGCAAGGTCAAGAGGCAAGATATGTCTCTCATCAGGGGAACTCCAGATAGAAAGCCTTTATTGATCAGTCCCAGCTCCCTAACGGCACCTCTGCAGCTCTGTAATTGGTGCTGAATGATTTTATGGTTTTATAACATTAAGATCCCGATGCTGCCTGGCACAGCAAGGACATGCAAACGGTATATTGGCTTACAGGTTGATTTAATATCAGAAAGCAAGGTATAGATCAAGAAAAGGAATTAAGTGATGCCTCACCATGATTTAATCTCGAACCTGGGAGGTGAGACGGCTGGGCAGGTAGCAAAAGGTATCAGCTCCAAGATTGCTAATAAGGAAACGAAGGTGTTAAAAAATAATTTGCTTCATAAAAACGGCTTTTCCAAATGATGGCAATTATACCAAACACAAATTGCTTCCTTGGGTGTCATACTTTCAGACAGAATTAATGAGTGACTTAATAACTCCTGTATTAACATAATAGGCTAGTTAGACTAATTCACTGGAAAAGTAGAAGTATCATTATATGTTTTAGCATGGCATTGTTATGGGTGAGGGTATTTTATTAAGTGCAAGGGAAATGAGTTAAATCACAGGTAAAAAGGATTAATCGCGTAATCCACCTCTAGAGAGGTGGATTTAGCTCGTACCAATCCAAAGGGATGTGAACGATTAATAACTGAATACGGACCTGTCATCACAAAATCATGTAATTTGGCAAATATAAGGACACATTTTGCCTTAAGTGTATACACCCATCTGCAGAGAAGCATAAAGTTTTCCAACAACAGCAGAAGCATTCACTCCGCCATCGTTAAACTTCTTTCATTTTGTTTTATTTTTAAAAAGGGATTTATTACTTGGCCACTTCACCTGCAAGTAAGATTTGCCATGCATGTTCTCAGTGACTAATCCGAAGTGGTGCTGAGCACCTGCAACTTCTGTTGAATCCTTCAGTGGAAGTTACTGGTGCTATCACCAGTCCAGGAGTTAATTTTATATTGTCTCTCGACGAGCCTTTGAAATCATTTCCACTGTGCTTCTGGGAACACAATAGACCAAAGCTAGGCAAAAAAAAACAACCCAAAAAACAAAATAAAACCCAAAAAACCCCACAGAGGTAAAATGCTCCCTAAGCTCCAAGTAAATTAATAGTCATTTACTCATTTCCATTCTTTCAGTCCACTGAAAATAAGGTCTGTTTGAAAAGAAACATAGATTTTTTTCCGAAACGTAGGAAGTGATATGCACACTGGATACACAAGTCAGAGAAGATTTCCATGTCCAAGTGTGCTCATTTTTCATCTCCCTGTAGTCACTGGCTCTGAATGGAGTGTGTTATTGGTTGCTTCTATCACAGATGGTACCTTTAGGCCCAGGTGAGGCTAAAATCCTGCTGTCACACATGTTTCTTGCTACCAAATGTTCACGGTCTAAATAAACAAGATCACTAGAAACACTGCAAAGATGAGTCAAGATTGTTGAGCATCCCATGTGGGAATGGGGCCCAAATGGCTTGTTTATTTGTACAGGGGTTTTGCATATTCCTATCTACAATGCAAGCACAAAGCAGATGTGCACCAAAGTCTGCCCTAAACCACTGCTCTTCTCAAATATCTCCAATGCTTTCTGTTTTGAGGTTGATACTATTGTACTTATGTCCTGTGTCAGGTGGAACAAGGCCAATCCCATCCTGGGCTGCATCAAAAAATGTGTTGCTAGCAGATCCAGAGAGGTGATTCTGCTGCTTTACTCTGCTCTGGTGAGACCTCACCTGGAGCACTGTGTGCAGGGCTGGAGCCCTCAAGATAGGAAGGACATGGACCTGATGGAGTGGGTCCAGAGGAGGGCCACCAAAATGCTCAGGGGACTGGAGCATCTCTGTTCCCAGGACAGGCTGAGAGAGCTGGGGTTGTTCAGCCTGAAGAAGAGGAGGCTCCAAGGAGACCTAAGAGCAGCCTTCCAGTACCTGAAGGGGCTCCAGGAAGGCTGGGGAGAGTCTGTTTCCAAAGGCCTGCAGTGACAGGACGAGGGGCAACGGCTTGAAGTTGGAGAAGAGCAGATTTAGGTTGGATATTAGGAACAAGTTCTTTCCTCTTAGGGTGGTGGAACACTGGACCAGGTTGCCTAGGGAGGTGGAATGAGGTCCCTTCCCTGGAGATATTCCAGGTGAGGCTCGATGAGGCCACGGGCAACCTGGTCTAGTTGGGGGTGTCCCTGCGACTGCGGGGAGGATGGACTAGATGACATTTGGAGGTCCCTTCTGGTCTGGATGATGCTATGATTCTATGATTTTTTCCTGTGGTTCAATCTTTTTTATTTTAGCTTCATAACAATGATACAAATCCTACCTCACAGCACCATAATTCTTTCCAATGACTCCGGCACAAGTTATGGAATTGCTCAGTTATGATGATCTTAGTGAAACATTTGGGCATGCAGAAAGAATTTCCCCTCATCATGGCAATATGAAAGGGATATAACCCAATTGGAAAGAGAGGTCTAAAATCATAAAGGATCTCACTGAATCTTGAGTTATATCCCAGAGGATGACGCTGTGACCTATGGAAACCCCATTTGAGGGCTAAGCTGGAGCACATGCAGTAGGACTTCACATGAAATGTGTTTAAAACATTCTTCCCCCAGGACAGGAACAAATTCAAATTTGCCTGTGGTTATGATAACTGAAGGGTTCACTTACGGTGCTACCTTTTCACAGCAGATGAGAATTGCGACATTCTAGCAAGTTAAGGGTGAACTTTCCTCATCCCCCCAAAAAAAAAACTCCAAGCAGACCTGGTTTCTTTAGCCAAAAATGTAATTACGATTTGCAGTTGCCCTGTCCCTGCATTCTGTTTCTCATGAGAACAACAAACTGAAGTAATATTAAAATGCAAAACAAACAAATCACAGAGCAGGTTTCAATAAAGCCCTGATAGTGTATTGTATGCATCAAATCATACTGTAAAAAACAATGCCTATAAATACCAAATAACCTCAAAAATCATTCGGCTGCAGAATCTTGGAAAGAGGACCGCTGCAGTATGGTACTGTTTGCTCTCCATTCCAGCAATCTTTCTGTTTATCTGAGGCAGCTGCTGACCCATATTGCTTTTTGTACTTTTCCAAATGGCTTTTGCATAGGTCCAAGCTGCCTAGAGAACAAAAAGAGGTGGGATCAAGCACTGCTTGTGTCCTTATCACCAGAAATGGTATCAACCAGTGGTCAATGACATTTTCCTCTTCTATAAGTAGTGGCTGAAATAAGACAAGTCCAGTTTGAATGTTCAGCCTGACCACTTATGAAAACAACAAGATCAGAGAATATACAGACTAAGAAACAGTTTGAACACCTCCACACAAAAATAAATCAGAAATAAGCAGAATTAATTGCAGTGGGAAACTAACAATCACAACTCGTATGAAAGACAACATGATTTTTACCTGTGACTTCCTGATCCTAATGGCATCCTTCCTATACTTCAAGTGGCTTCTGTTTCAGTTCCTGGAAAGGAAAAAAAATGCACATTCAAGTTGAATGAAATTTGGGGTAACAAGTGGTAGCTGATGTATAACATTTAATAACACTTAATACCAAATCTTCCAAGCCTCTACACTCTGTTACTACTGACACTACTGTCTACTCTGACACTAAAGAAAGTTCCTTAAATTCTTTGTCATAAAGGGAAGAATCTGAATTGACACATGGAAGATTATATTTCAAGATGTAGCTTCCTCAGATCTAACATTCTATTACAGATTTATTCTGGATACAACTATATTCAAGCATTAAGATCTTCTCCTTGGTGGTTTAGGTGGACTTCTTTCTCCATATGAACCCACGTACTGCAAAGACTGGCAATGTCACACATTCAGAATGGTTGATGTATAATTTCTCTTCAGACTCAAGATTGTTACAGGCAGCTTTTTGCAATGTAGTCACTTTCCTCTGTACAATCAATTTTTTTCCAGCTTGTTGTCTTTTGTTGTAGAGTTCCTGCAAAAAAAAATAGTAAGTAGATAAGCACCTTTGCATGGCAACAGAGTGTAAGTGGAGTTGTCTTTTAGAACAAAGGGACCAAATGGAAACCAAGGCCTAGAAAGGTCAGCATTAGCCCTAAGTAGATGAGCTAAATAAGAAAATACTTTAACTGCAAAGAAAACGAGAATATTTGAAGCTGGAAGGGACCTCTTGAGATCATCTTGTCCAGCCCTATTGCTCAATAAGGGTCACTGAGAGCAGGTTGCTGAGGGCTGTGCTCAGACGCCTTTTGAGTATCTCCAAGGATGGAGACAACAGCGTCTCTGGGCAACCATCCGGTGCATCAATGACTTCTGATTTGTATCTTCAGCAAACTCCTCCTTTGAGGGGGGAGTTTGCTCTAGACTTGACCTTTGTTTCAGGGGCCTGATGCAGCCAGACATACAGAGGCACACTTTGTGCTCTTTAATAAATGTTATTAATAATTAAATTAAAATGAAAATTTAATTTCCAGGAAAATCGTCTTCTCTCCGTTTAGATTTTCTGAACAGCAATTTGTGTCAGCTTCTGTAACAACCAGTGACAAAACATCTCATGGAACATGTTTATTGAACTCTGTTTCTAATCACATGTGTTAAAAATAAAGTATACCTTAACAGCAAAACCGAAAGTTTCCTTACTTTGTCTGGAATCCAGATGCTGAGCTGCATTAAGATTAGATTTATTTACAATTCTTTTTTCAATTTACAATGTTTTCTGTGGAGAATCGGAGATATCTCACACAAGAACACTTATGCTGCTAGCAATCTAAACAGAGTTGAAGAGCTTTAAAATCCGTAATATGCTTTCCTTAAAAAAAAGAGGGGGGGGAAAAATATGGAGATTTGTTAGTAACAAATATTCCTTTACCCCTTCTCTGGCAGCATAATGCATTCTATGTCTCCTAAGAGACTTCTACACTGTAAGATGATTACAACACAGTTTAAAACTGTGCGTGTCACTTAAAAAACAACAGTCTTTGTAGAGAATCATAGAAGGGTTAGAGTTGGAAGGGACCTTAAAGACCAGCCAGTTCCAACTCCTGCTCTGGGCAGGAGCCTGGCCTTGAGCAAAATGCCTTAGCTACGTAAACAATATATCACATACTAGTTTATAAATGGTAAATTCTAATATATAGAGCATCAGTCCATCATGAAAACCAGAGTAATTGGAGTTACCTCAATCCACAGTGAAAGATTAAAAGAAACTTCAATTTCTTGCACCTACCTTTATGCACTGGAAAATAGATATTATCATGGTCCAGCTGCTGTGTGGCCACCTTTTACCCACAATAACTTAATTGTTTTTCTGATCTTTCAAAAACTCAGAAAAAATGGGAAAACTTGTCTGTTTATTCAGCTGACAAAATATGCAAAAGCTTTTTCATACTAGTCATTTCGTATTGCTCACTAGGTACTGAACGGGATGCCTCCTATACCTTTATAGTGTTTTGTAAACAACAGAACTATGTCTTTAACTAATGGCCAGTAAGAAAGGAGAAGTTAGATTGGCATATTTGAAAGTTTCTATTAAAAAAAATACCAGCAATACTGCATTTTAATGAATCAATGATTTATTTCAAAATATTAACGTAGAGCGTGTACAGTGTTAGTACAAGTAGTTTTATTCCTACTAAAAAATATTTGAAAAATAGACACTTTGAAAAGTTTTGCTGTATTTTTAAGATGAAATGTACTCGTAGAGTCAAGTATTCATCACCTGGCAGTTTCTGCTTGGAGTTTCTAGTTGCCAGTGAATAGAATCTCAAGTCCACACAAGATCCAGCTATAAAGTTTTAAATCATTCTCTAACCTGGTGATACAATTTGTCCTCAACTATCATTTCTTTTTCTATGAAGTGATTTTGTCACCACATAATCTCTGTATTGCAAATTTACACTATTTTGTGAAGGTGTCCTTGGCCACCCTGATCCACTCATACCTAACTGAGACAGACTGGCTTTTAAAGTATGAGCATATTCTGGAGGAATTTATTAGAAGTCAATAAATAAATGAAAAAAACAATGATAGTCCCAGTCATAGAATTAATACTAACATATACTTGGTGATATTTAAACAAGGAAGTGTATATTTTAAGGAGGATTTTTCCCCAGAATACGTTGTGTGAGGTAGCATAATAATTATAAATTTAGAGCCATTTTAGCTGACTAAGAACAGCTACAAACTTTATTTAGCTCATTACAGAATAAATGGCAAGCGTCCTATTAGTGGGATGAGGCTCTGAGCAGGAAAACAACATACAGTCCAATCCTTTCCTTCATTTGCAAAATATTTTACTTATAGGTAGAAAGGAGATATATATTTATATATCATTCAGATAACTGCACTATGAATTCAGAAATAACATAACATCATAGTTAGCGACCTACCTTCTGTTCTTTGCTTTGAATTCTCTGTTGTCCTTCAACATACAGGGTATCCCTCTTTTTCTCTCTCCATTCCTTCTTCTCCTTGAAGTATGCACTCAGAATAAACAAAATACATACATGTAATAATATATGTAGTATATATAGAATAAAATAATAAGGTTCAGTGGAGACAAATAATATAATCATTAATTTTACTTACAAGCACTTAGAGAAAGTTGTTACTTAAAAAATCCACAATCAACCCATTGACAATATTTAGTCCCCTCAAATAATAAGAATATGTCATGGATCAGTTAGTGCCAATGGACAAGAATTTTGTGTAAAACAGATTGCATCTTCCATTTTTCACTCCTTGAATCACATTATTTCCTCGGGGAGTAATGCCTTTCATCACATACACAATGGACTTTGTGCATAACACGGGTTAATTTCCTTGGTGATTTGTTCCAACTTGTGGGGATAATTAAACAGTGAATCAAGTGACTTCGGGATGTGGTGGTTGCCCTTCATTTCGAAGTCTTCAAAACCAAAGTTGTTGTTTCTAAAGATGTGTCAAGTAATGAATTTTGGTGAATTTCGGTCCAGGATATGCCGAAATTAATCAGGCTGGAACAGTAAAACTTCCTGAAACGATAACAGGCATCAATTACAACTTCAAAATTTCTTGGAGACCAGCACGCACGGAATAAATACAGACCATTTATTATGACCTTGCAGACTACTCACTGCATTTTCAGAATCATCAATAAAGGTAACTTCATCCCTCTGCATACACAATCTCTCCACACTGGTGGCAACAGACAGATCAAGGCAAATGCCCTGCCTATTTGCTAAATTAAATTGTATACATCGGTGCAAATAATTAATAATTTTTAGCTATATTTGCAGCATGAATCAGCACAGTTCCTTAGGAATTAGCTGTTTAATGCTCAACACCTGGCCTTTCTTGTTAATTTATGTCGCTTAAGATTCCCCCCCTAATTTGCATAAAACCATAAAGATTAAAGTATATATAATTATTGATTTTTCCTCTGGGCATGCATTTTTTTTTTCCTTAAAATATACGTATTTAATTATCTTTTTATCTTTCCTCTTATTTAAATCTCCTGATTGTGCTGCTTTTTTTTAAGATAGTTTTTCTGATTTTAATGAAGATATAATTAGCTCTGGATCCTCTAGAGTGATTTCACTTCACACATAAACACGAAACAAGACAGGAAAGTGGCAAGATTTGCTGTCAAAGCTAAGAAAAAGAAAGGCAGCCCATAATAAAGGTGAAACCATAGCTCCCCTCAAGCTAAGAGTTGACAATGACAGAACACGAGTCACCATTATTTAAATCATATTAATAATGAATAGATTTATATGTTGCAGAATGTTCACCCTCCATTTTTCCCTCAGCATCACTCACTGGGTTCTGAAATCTGCTTTTTCAACTGACATAAAATACAGGAGGCTAAGGCCAGGATTATTTTACTTAGACTCTGCTTACTGTTTTGTTGTATTTATGTTTGAAAACATAATATCGCTTTTTGTGGATGCAATACATTACAGATTTGGAAAAAAATAAAATTAAAGTAGGTATTTCTATGCATCTTGTACCATGATCTACTGTAGCTTAGGACCGCAACTCTTCCTGACAGTAGTGGAAGTTCCAAGTTTTCTTAGACACCAAAGTTCAGTAAATTTATTGATTATTATGAAGATAAGCAAGTTAAAACCAAACAAAAGCAAAGCCCACAGCACGTGATGCCCCACTGGGGTAAATCAGTCCAATATCACCATGTGAAACTCTCACCTGAGACTTTTTCTGTCCTTTAACATCAAATATGTCTTCAAAAGGACTCCTCTTCAAAACAGCTTTTCACAGACGGCAATGCTGCTCACCAAAAAGCTTGTGGTGCTCCAGATGGCAACGGGTACTGCTGAGCTCTTATATCACACACACTGATGTGGAGTACAGGAAACACCACCTACTATAGACTATATTTTAGAGCATGAGTCTGTGAAAACAGCAGCTGAAGGAGATTAACAGCTGCAGGAGAATCGTGAAACCTTGTGGAACTCTCATATTTGAAGGAGGTGGACAGTTAAAAGGGAAATATCAGTATTTTACAAATGGCAGAATTGTAGAATGGGTTGGAAGGGAACTTCAAGATCATCCAGTTCCAACCCTCTGCCCATTGCAGGGACACTTCTCACTAGACAAGATTGCTCAAAGCCCCGTCCAGCCTGGTCTTGAACTCCTCTGGGGATGGAAGCAAACTGCAGCTATGGCAGGAGAAAGAAGTTAGGAGGAAAAGCAAGAAAAACAGCAAGGAAAAGCCTGGCCAGCTGCACCAGGTAAGCTTGTTACTGGTACAAGCGGCGGATATGGTGAAAGAGAAAAAGAAATAAGCAGAGAAATGGGAGACAATTGTCAAATTAATAATTAATTTTTAAAGCAGTTTTATGGAAACAAGAAAAGGTACTATTACAAAATAAAATTTTCCCTCTTCTTCTTTTTTTTGTTTTCTTTTCTATAGAGAAGGCAGAATTTAAACCCTTATTTTTTATTAAAATCATGACAGAAGTTTTCCCATCTGCTTTTAACATGTGTGGGAATACTTGCTTCGCATGTTCCCGGCACTTGTCACTGTTGCATGAGAAGGCAAGCAAACACTTTCAGTTGGAATTGCTAGCAGAGGCATACCCTTTGCATTAATATAAGTCACCTAATCTAAAAGCAGTAGGGTCGGGGGGAAAAAACTCTGTATATTCCACTGCAAAGTACAGTCAGTTCTAAGTTGTTAATGGCGCAAGATGGATTAAGCTGAAGGATCTTGATCCGCAGCCAGCATCTAGTTAATGTCAGGAATTATCACTACCCTGGAGTTTTCATTTATCCACGAACAGCAACCATGACATCTCTCCTGAGATGTGAAGATGACTGGTCAGCCCCGCTGGGCAGAAAAATACTGAAATCATCATCTGGTGGAATCACGGTAGAGATGAAGTTTCGCAGAGTAATTTTACTGTCTTTGACCAGAGTCCTTGGTCAAAGCTCAGGGCACTGCGTATTGATTCCTTTAGGAGGAAGGTGGTGATAGAGTCAGATGCCTTTGATGTAATCTATTTACTTACAAAGAATGAGCAAGCTTCTGAGCCACTGCGGAAAGCAAATAACAGTTTCCTTGATCATTCCTCCAAAAATCTTTCAAGCTGGCACCCAGAGCCAATTTCCTTTCTCGGAGTTTAGACAAACATTTATCAGGTGGAAAAGGATAAACAACTCAAAATCTTTTCTGGCTCTAATTTCTGTTATTTTTACAACTCTCAGAGCCATTCTCTTGTGTTCCATTACCTTACTAACTGTGTATCAAATTTCCTATCTTAAGCACTTGTTTTTCCCAGGCATACATTTCTGGTTTTAAAGCTTCATATGAATGAATGAAGAGGAATTCACTACCCATGACTGTTCAGTCGAACACAAAAGGTGGAAACCAGTATTTTTTCATCATCTTGGTGACCCTCTGCTGGACCTGTTCCAACAGGTCCATGTCCTTCCTGTGCTGAGGACCCCAGAGCTGGACACAGTTTTCCAAGTGGGGTCTCACGAGGGGAGAGTAGAGGGGTAATGCTGCATCTTAGAGCTGTGAGGGAAACATAGAAGAAGATGAAGACAGTTGGATACCGAGGAAAACAATGGGAAAAAAATAGCATCCTTGGAAATTCTTTATCCTTATAATTTCCTACTTCTTTTCTGGCCACCAGGAAATATGTAATGGCATTTGTGAAATTTATACACTCAAAGCGTTATTTGGAAGGACAGAATACCTGGAACAGCAATTTATTTTCAGGAGAAATTCAGATGCAGTCACAAATGATTTGCTCATGCAGCACCACTTATTGATGAGGCAGATATTCAACAAAAGGGTTTTTTTAAAGAAAGTTATAGTACAGCAGCTTCGTTGTCAATCACACTAATTCAGGTAGTGCTGAGTGTTTTCCTCTACATTAACATTGTCTTATGGTAGAAATAAGCACAAATGATAGACTTGGTCACTATGTGAAGAGGTATCATTTTGTGCTCTCTTCAGCAAAGAATGTACTCTGTGCCACAATGAAATACAGCGAGTACCAACCGTATCCTGGGCTGCATCAAAAGCAGCGTGACCAGCAGGTCACAGGAGGTGATTCTCCCCCTCTACTCTGAGCTCCTGAGACCCCACCTGGAGTCCTATGTNCTATGACTCTATGATCTAAATAAATCAACAGACAAAGCCAATTTTAGTCTTTGTCCTGGCGTTCCAAAAAAGCTTGCACCATTTCATGCGAGCTACTGTGGCAGCAGCTACAGTGAAAGTCTTGAATTTAACTCTCCCTCTTAAATTAGAGCAAGCCTCAGCACTGTGAGGACAAGAAAGCTGTAATAAGCTGGAAAGGCGATTCTTGAAAAAAAAAAATAAAGATTTTTAGAGCGCATTTCTTCCAGCGCCTGGCATTACGGTGTAAGAAATCAAGCGGGTTGGGGGCCTGGATCTTATAACAAACAGAAAGGCAGTAAGGGCTGATGGATACACGGTATTATGTGCAACAGAACAGTTAATTCTCCAGCTGCTGGAGGGGTTGCCATCCCCATCTGCGGGGCTGCAGCGCCGCCTATAGCCTCTATAAATCTGGAGAGGACTTGACTGAGCTTTTCTTCTGGGAAAAAGAGGGGGGAGTTATGTTATTTTCTTCTTATTTTTAATTTTTTTTTTTCAATTTTTTTTTTTTCACCCTCAAGCAGAGTCTAAAGCCTTTTGAAAAGGATAAAGTTAAACTGCTCAGATAATTTTAATTGCTGTTTTTATTATTAAAAAAAAAATAAAAAGGGCAGCTGGATTTCTTAAATGTAGGCTTTTGAGCCATGAACTTGTCTCCCTGATCTTCAATCTGCATGGATTTTCGTGATAGCTGATTAGCTCCTGCGGATGGTCCAATTATAAGCTTTAGAAAGTCATCCAAAGCAGCAAATTAATGCTTTAGGGGGCACTGAGGAGAAGAAAAACTTTTAATCTTTTAGAAGTTGTGAATGAACAAACTGCTGCCAATTTTGCAGGCAGGATAATAACAAAAAAACATTTTTTTTTGTAATATCCAAACCCTTTTTCAGAGCCCACCAAATCTGTAAATACATTAAATATATATCAGATGCTCAGGGGGAGAGTAAAAGTTTTTGATTGCTGTCCCTGGTACAACTGTCAGGAAACAATTTCTTAGAAATTTCAAATGTTAAACTGTCAAAGAGTGTTTATTCAGTTCGTATAAACCATCCTTTCTCTGCAACAAAATGATTTGCTCTAGTTCTCATTCTAAATGTGAAATGACACTGCAGCCACTTCACTTTAAATCTAAGATACCACTTTTGAAAATTCAAAGGAATATTTTATCTGTCTTGAAAAGTACTGTCTTGAGATTTAAAAATCTCTTTTTTTTTTTTTTTTTT